>CAUHTR010007817.1:9227-23986 GCA_959609185.1 Schmidtea polychroa
AAAAATGATCACACCATCATATGTTATCTTTTGTTTCCTTCCTCTTCCTCATTTCTTTTTGCTTCCCCTTTCTTTTCTCAGTTCCCCCAGATCGTCCCGTTTGTCATGACGATCTTCCGCCAGGTAAATTTATTTATTATGTTATTTTCCATTTAGGTATCCTCAACAAATATATGAAACGAAAAAGAATTCAATATGTAAATTCTAGACTTTGAAATTAGTACAGATTAAATACTAGGTCCACAAATAATTATAATATATAATATAATCTAATTACAATTTCGAATTCTCTATATTATTTATGAAGATCGAAAAATTTGAGTTTAATTTTGGAACTGTATTCAATTTAATCAATTTAATTAGAAAAACTCGATAGGAAAAGGTATATCACGAAATTACCTCAAGCGACAACATATAGTTTATTTGCATGAAGAAATGCAGCGATTTCAAACCCTTGGTGGTAGATCAACTATTAAATTTAAATTCTATAATAAAAATTCATAGATATATCATTTGAATTGAGTTACGTAAAAATAAAAAAACAATTTTTATATTTAACTTTTATACATACATATCCCTCGTTTTACACGTTACTCGTTTTGCACGTCTTTGATCTTACACGGTTTTTAAAATCAAAATTAAAAAAAATTATATAGAAAATGATTAATAAAACCGTAATAAAAATGATAATAAAAACTCAGAAAATGGGAATTCTCCTTTAGTGTTCAAAGCAAAATTTATGTGTCTATGAATTAATTGATTTTAAACAACAGAACAAAAAATCATCATTGTTTACCTACACATTTTAAACTTATTATTTTTCATAATTTCGTATTAGTTTTCACAATTAATTATATTGTAAATTATTTTAAGTAAGTAACTAAATAAGAATTATGTTTTAAAACATCCTTTCATTTAAAATATAACTTTAGTTTTACTATGGCAAAAGCAAAAAATTAATATTACAGAGATGAAGAGAAAAATTATATCTTTAAAAACAAAAATTGAAATAAAGAATAGTAGATCTTGCTAAATTTTATTTTATGAATGAAGCAGCAATAAGAACAGTAAAGAAAATCGAAGACGTAATAAAAAAAGTGTAGCAGCCGGAATGCATACGAGTATGAGTACAACTTCACATGTAAAAAATGTTACGATGTAAAACAAGGAAAAAGCTATAATGATATGGGTAGAACACTAAAATCAAAAAAGAATTCCAATTGATATTAATGCCATAAAAAATAAAGTCTCAGAAAACTATGACTAAAATCAATACAGCAACTGTGGAGGAAGAATCTAATGAGATTATGTTATCCAGTGATGAATCTTACAGATTTTTTCTATGAAATAGATTTTTTATGTTTTTTTTAAATAAATTAAAATATTTTTATTTTTTCTATGATTTAAATGATATTTTTATATTTTATTAAGTGTATTAGTCATATTTTGTGTTCAATAAATGTCTAGAAAAGCTTATTTTATTTATATCTCAAAAGAACTGATCTAAATGGTATTTATAGTTGTGGAATTGCGGATTATACTGATCTATTTTATTCCACTTCTGACACCAATTATCGTTACACCGAAATGCATTATAATTAATAACGTCCAAAATTTATTGAATATAAAATTGTGATGTCGCGATCTGAAATCCATCTGATAGTTATAATGATATGACTGCGATACTGTTTCTGGATGAAAAGTTGCTTCTGAATTATTGGTAAAAGAAGAGTTGGAGGTATTAGATCGCCCTCAATTTGAAAACCCCGAAGTAGAAGAGGATGAGAAAGAAAATGATGGCAAAACACTAAACTCGTATCCTTTCTTCTAGAAAAGTTAACAGATGACCTATGTGAGATAGATGGGGATTTCAATAGAAGCGCAAATAATAAAAGGGTCACAGCTGTCATTCAACCTTATGCTATGGATTCAGCAAGAAAGGAAGCAACAATCAAAGCAAATGAAATTGGATGCTTTTTTCAAAAAAGTGTGAGAATTTAATTTAGTACCAACGAACTGGTGAGTTTGTATTTATTTTAAAGAATTCATTATTTATATCAAGAAATTATTATTTATATTGTAGAAGAATTTAAACTGTATTTATTAAATACATTTATAATTTATTTTGAATACATATATAAGATATGTATTAAATAAACATGTTAGATTGTTCTTAGAATTTTGACACGGAACCATTATATTTCTACCTTTAAAGCGTATTATTTGCGCATTACATTAAAATTAATGATTAGGGCGATATATACTAATTCCAACGAGACCGTTAAGGATTATTGGTGGTCATACAACATTTTAAAAGGAATCAAAAATCTGAAGTCTGCTTGGGACGAAGTGACAAACGGTTCAAGGGTTGAGAATCGCTGGTGCAACTAATTTCGTTGGTACATATCAAATCTTAAACGCGCAAAAATAAAATTAATTGCCCTCGCAATATTATAAATTTAACTTAATGAAGAAAATCGTGCCATTTTTATTACCATTCGCCAAAAACTGTCCATAATTGGGGAACCTTAAAAAGATGCGAATAAATAAAATACAATAGTAAAATTTATCTTATTTAAATCGGTGTAACATTGATTTAATAAATTGTGATGTTTGTAAAAACAAGCAGTATTTTAAATCGTTATTTTGGAAAACTTGAAAAACGAAATTTTCATCATCTATTTTCATTCATTAACTATTCCTATTCTATATTTATTAAAGCAGATAATCAACGGTGATTTATTAAGATTCATCAGCCAACAGGAGATTCATTCTCAATAGCATTGAAACATTACACGCAATCACCAGAACTTAATTTGATCTCATTTGATCACACACAACCTCACGTACACACATGCATAAATTTACATACATCGACATGATACCAACAACAGACCCACACATTGCAGTCACAGCTTGAATGAAAGTAACAATGTCACTGTCGCTATATTACAAGGTCGGTACATTCACTCAATCCACACGGCTAACTGTTGGGATGACAGTTAAAACACATCGAAGCCCGGCGAATCACCAAATTTTACTGATAATTGTTTGTACACCCGCAAACATCTGATGATATGAATTATACACACAAACACAACAACGGAGAGCAAATGAACAGTAGATGAGCGACACTGCAACAGAACAAGTCCAACCCCGGCAATCAGGACAGACGACACACTCTCATGTATGCAAGATAATCGGTGTGTTTATCATGAATCGTGACAAATGAAACAAAAATATATTTAGCGACAACATGTATATACGATCTCCCTGCACACGCCAACGTGCATGCACACACAGCTTGTTTTGGTTACACCAATAGGAGTTGATGTTTTCTCATTCCTTCCCCAACTATATTTTCTTTCGTGCAGTTTGGGATTTTATTCTTTTTGATTACAATTGACAATTTATTTTCAGTGTTTAGCTCAAGGATATCTTAGGTAACTGTGATTTAATTTGTTCTTCTTTACTTGTTCATTTTATTTTGTAGAACTAAGAATAGCAAAATTGAAAAAGGAAATTTATTATAAATTACCCTAAGTTACCATAAATTTAAAATTACTTATTTTTAAAATTAGTAAAGTACCAAGGGGATTTATAGACCATCCGTTCAATAAATTAAATTCTAATAAGATGGAATAACAATAGCAACCAATTTCGATTAAAAAGTCAATGGTGAAAGTTCAGAAAGTCGCGTACAAAAAACTATGATAAATAGTTAGTAGTCGGCAACCATTCAAGTTTATATCAAAGATTGGTAAATATTTTTGATACTGTAAATAACTAAATATAATCAACATTAGAATTTCCGGATAAATAATGGGCTATTAATTACTAATCAAAATCGAAAATTTCTTTTGTTATAATGAGATTTCCTATTGTATAGTGCGTTCTTTTTGGGAATGAAAACTCTTTAACGACACATTTTTATGGATTTTATTACATATCGAAAAAACCATTCAATGGTTCAAGCACAAACAAATATCAACAGAAATCTGACTAAAATTTCAAAATATGAAATTGATGAATTAAATAGGTTTTCGAATTCCGAGTGAAGTCGGGTCAATTAGCTAGTAATATATTACAGGTACTTTGAAAAATTTATTGCTATATAATATTTATATTATTTTACTTCTTGTGAACAAGTGGAGCGAGGGAGTAACATTTCAGCTGGGGACCACCATCTACATTTAATGAAACCACATTTAAGGTATGTAAACACATATTTCAAAGTAAAATAGTTCAGGAATTAATGAAAAGCTTATGAGATTTTTATTACTTCATTAGTTTCTTAGAATAGATGTGCGTGCATTCAGTTATTTGCAATATTTACTTATACGTGTATATTTAGTTATACGTGTAGTGTATAAATAAAAACACAAAAACTTTATTATTTTAAATTTTAGTACGTTTACGTTATAGTTAATCCATTTTTGGTCATAATACTAAAAAAAGGTAAGTGTTATAATATATATACTTTATTTATTCTCTACGTAAATAATACAAGACAAGTAGTTACTAAATTTGTAATTTTAAAAATTACATTGATTAACTGTGTTTTTTGTTATTCGTCATTAATATTCTTTAAAAAAATTAAATTAAATATATATATATATATATATATATATATATATATATATATATATATATATATATATATATATATATAAGGGGGCGCTAATTTCTCAGTTGCCCCCGGGCGCAAGAACCTCACGGTACGCCACTGGTAAACACATATTTCAAAGTAAAATAGTTCAGGAATTAAGACTCACGAGTTATTTATACCTCTATTTCGGACATGTAAAATTTAATAAAAGCGGGTATAATAGTCATTCGTAATTGACCATGAAATCTACAAATACCTCAATTCAAAATGATGGCATTGTAAATATTCAGGCAACTTTGAGTTTGATTCAAAAATCAATAAGTAAAATAAAAATATTTAAATTAGGTAAACGATATATTGAGCTATTAACAACATTGATATGCACCATCAACTGGTTGATATTTTCATATTATTTAGAAATCCAAAACAAAGTATGTGCACTATATGATATTAATTAAATTAAAAGCAAGACTAGCTAAATCCATTTTAAATTTTGGCTGATGGAATTGAATATTGAATTGTACGTTTTTGTAATCTAATAGTCATAATATATTTAGAATATAATATAACAAAATTAATAATCTATATGTTTTTATATAAATTTGTTAAGTTAAATAAAGTCAAAATATGAATTTTATATTCTAATAAACGCAAAGATATGTGTGAGAGTACCAGGAATCATGTTAACTATATTCACGGAGAAAATAGAAAATAATTGTGAGGTTTAAATTAAAATGAAGTAACAAATTTTATATTCAAAATGTCGATGATTCTTATCATATTGTAAAAAGTTTCATTTATAAAAGTTCGACGATTAATAATGGTTTAATAAATATGGAAATAGATGACTGAACTTCTTTGATGAACAACTTTTATATAATTTGATAATGGAAATTATAACCCCGAAAAAATATCAAAATAATTCAAATTTCTTACTTTAATTATATATCAGCTACTTCGTTGGTCTTCGGAATATTCTGATGTAATTTTTATTATGTAATATTTATAATTAAAATTCAGGAAAGAATAAGTAAATATTAAAACAATTTTATTTAAAGTGCATATATTATATATTTAAAATGAAAGGAAAAATTCATAATTGTAATCATTTTAAATTAATCATAGTGCTTTCAATTTTACTATTTTCTTTAAAATAATGATAAATTTGTATATATGGGCCAAGACAAAAAAACATTAAATAATATAAAAGAAAAACAAAAACTTAAATAATAAAACTAAACTATTAAATTTATAAAAAACTGAAAGTACAACTCGAATTATAAAAATGTAGCAAATAAGAAAAATCGGGGGGAAAAATAAACTCTAGTAACAAATTATAGAAATTGCAACAAAACAAAATATATCTTTTCCATAGCAGTTAATTTAAATGGGAGATGGACAATGAAAATTTAAAGAAAGAAAAAATATTTATGAGGTTATTTAAAAGCAATATTAAAAATTAATGTTGGCGCATAATGAGGTGTCATTTAAATGTTCTAAGGTTGCTTATGGATTTGCCATCAACTGTTCCCCAAAAGCCTTCATGATTTTACTTTTTACCATTTGTGTATCCGTGGCAACAACCATGTTGGTATTTTACAAAGGGGTTGAAAATCAATGATCAGATGAGCTTTACTACTAGAACTTCCCATTGCATTTTTATTTTCGGTTTATAGACTGCCCAAATTAAAAGAAAAATTAAACATAAGCAAGAAGTACTACATTAAACTCACTCAAATACAACGGAACACGTAAGAACAATAAATTAATTCGAATTAGTGCGATAAATCAAAATAAAAACTGAAATAAGAGAAATTTCCGTAAAATTAGAATAGAAAACAAATAAAAACCCAGAACAACCCATCAAAACGGCGAAATCCATTATGGCGCCAAAATACCCAATAAAATTTACGAAAAGCTAACATTTAAGTTTTAAAAAAGCAAAATTCATAAAAAGAATTAACAAAAAGCGAATAAAATAAGAATTATATATTAAATATTACTGAATAATATGGAATATTCTGGAAATGTCCATATCCACCATGGTGGCAAATTTAATAAAAAATAAGTCAAAAGTCAAACTAAGAAAATAAAAACATAAATTAATTTACGAAAAATCGCCATTAAAATCAACGAAAATTAAGAATCGAAATTTATTAGAATTAAGTAATTTGAATTTGTTTGACTTAATCAATGCACACACACACATACTTGCACACCAAAAATATATACCGAAGCATTTCGGTCACAATTCACTCTTTATGCCAAATTTACTGTGTAAACTTTTTGGAAGAATTTAGCAAGTAAGGAGCTTTCCTTAATATATGTGTTATTATACTTACATTTTTTTGTGGTTTTGTTTTCGTCTATCTACAATCTAGAGGGATTGGATGAGACCTCCGTTGTTGACAATTTTCAATACGAGATCCCAGCCAACCCGGCATCTATGTTATTTCTGTAAGAAGTCCACAACCTACAATTGAAAGTACTAAAATGAACAACTACCCAGAGTGGCGGTTGACTGCGCGATCCAGCGTTCTGTATCCGCTTTAAAATACTCCGAGGTGTCCAACTTAGTTAAATGAAACTATGATTAGGTTAAACATGAACATAATTAAAGTATGTGTGGCTACAACGGGGTTATGTTTAGGCTGAAGCTGCGGTTCCTACATAACACTAGAGTTCGTCGTATCGTGGCAAGTCGGTCGGGAAATCGAACAACTTTAATAATTTATTACATTATAGTGCATGTTAACCCCAACATACCTAAATTCAACATTTAATTCTACTGTATATTACACTAAGCGCTCATTTTCCCGACTTCGAGTCGGCTGAGGGAAATGACAATTAATCTCCACATACTTAAATTCGAAATCACACTACAAGTCAAAGTACATGTAAGTAATAAAACTGTTGAGGATACCTAAATGATAATTCATGAAGAAATAAATAAAATTACCTGGGGGAAGATCGCCATGACAAACGGGACGATCTATAGAGACTCAGAAAAGAAAAGGGAAGTGAAAAGAAATCAAAAATGAGAAAGGGAAAGGAAATAAAAGTTATCAAACAGGAAAATAAAAATCAAGGTCAGTACTAATTAATTAGTACAAAAAGGAAAAAGGAATTTTGAAATCAGGGAAAAAGGAAAACAACAATATCCTTATCTCGACAGCTTGCGAGTGATAATAGAATTGATGGGAGAAGGCGGCCAAACAAGAAAGGAAAAAGGGAAAAACAACTTGACAGCTGTCAGAGATAAAAATGGGACAGTCGGGAAAAGCAGGAGATGGAAAGTGGAAAAACACTCGATTATCTGGAGTGCCACAAGAGAAGCAAACTATATAAGGGAAAACTGGTGAACATGAAAGGAGAACAAAAAGAGGAACAAAAGAGACGACAAATTTAGAGGGAAAATTAGAGACGATTTGAGAGACGATTTGGAAGACGAATTGAGATACGAATTGAGAAGATAATTATTGGAGAAAATCAGACGTTGGACGAAACGTTGTTGGACAAACGATTGTCAAGATAATTGTAAAGGAAATAATTGTGGAAAATAATTGGAGAAAAGTTGAAGAGAAAAATTAGTTGAATAATAAAACGAAAAGAAGTTATTGATTATTTGAATAAAGTTTGAAAGAAAGTCAAAGAAAACAACCAGCTCAAAATCCCAGTTTAGAAACCAATCAGTAATTTGTGATCTTTTAATCCGGTGTTATACACAAGTGCTATTCCTCACCGAGTGTTGCAATAAGCACTGTATAGTCACCCAACAGAGTGTTGAATTTATTGTCAGTGTCAAGTGAAAGTTTATTGTGATTATCAATAAAGATTTCTATTGTCAAGTGTTATTTGTGAAGTATATAAAGACACGCTTGGAGTCAGAGTAACATTAAATTTTATCACCAACTCAATAACCCAACATATTTTGGTGAGCCCGACGTGATCAAAAGTTGGTGAAGAGATTGTGAAAAAGAAAATTGGAAAAATAAAGTGTGTTAAATTGAAATTATTAGAGTGATTTTGGAAAGGTAAATTGTTTATTGTAATAATAATTTGAGATTTAGATTTTGTGAAATTTGAAAAGAAATAATTTATTAAAGTGAACCGATATTATTTACGAAGCCAGAGTAAAAAGGAAGCTACAATGAGCAGTGAAGATTTACCAGTTTCAGTTATTAAAGAAAATAATGATTTTGCCAGTTGTCAAAGATTGCCAGTAGAGCAATATGGAGGAGATCCAAATATTTTTGTTGATTTTATGAGCGATTACTATATGTATGCAACGGCTTATGGATGGTCTCAAGCAATCATGATTCAAAGATTACCCTTATATCTTAAAGGAGCTGCTAGAGAGGTTTGGCAACAAATCGACAGGAAAACAATCGGCAATGATTGGGCCAAATTAAAAGATGCATTGGCTGCTAAACTTATTGGAGGAGATATAAAGAGATTAATGCGTCAGAAATTTTATAATAGAATTCAAAATCCAAATGAAACAGTGAGCGAATTTGCATATCATTTATCGACCCTTGCCAGCAAATCCTTTGAAGAAGATTCAAAACAACCAGGATTAGCCCAACAGATGCAGGAACTGATTCAAGATCAATTTTTGTCCGGAGTAAATAAAGAAATAAAAACGGCATTATGTTTTGTAGAGTATGACAATTTCGATGAACTAGTTAAAAAGGCAATGAAAATCTAATTGAATCTAAAGAGCTCTAAAAGTAAATCTGAGGTATTTGCAATAATTCCAGTACAAAGAGAGAGATCAGTAACCCCAACCCAAGACAATTGGGAATCAGGAAATAGATTTCAACGATCAAAGAGCCCATCACCAAAATGGAGAAACGATAATAATATGAACAGAGCAAGCCAAAATTCACCCGGCACCGAGAGAGCTAAAGTTATTCAGTGTGATATTTGTAAGAAAATTGGCCATTATACAAATCAGTGTTGGTTTAAAAATAATTCTGAAAGAATACCCAGGAGATTGAGTCCCGATTGGCAGAGAGATAATAGAGGAACGAATTTTCGGAGAGCAATTCCTAATGTGAAGTCAAATTTTAATGAAGTACAATGTTATCGCTGTGGTAGAAAAGGACATGTTTCTAGAAATTGTTTTTCAAGATCAAGATCACCATCAATGTCACCATCACCACAAAGAGATAATGTGAACTTAAATGGACAAATTCAATGTCATTTATGCAAAAATTACGGGCATATTGCAAGATCTTGTCCCAGGAATTCCGATAAATTTCAAAGACCAATTTTGAAACGAACGATTAGATTTCAGGATGAAAACCAATCAAAGAATAATGTTGCTTATGTTCAGAAAGATAAATTTAGAGAAAAAATTGAGAACGATGTCAAACAATTGAATCAAAAATTGAATAAATTGATGGCGAAATTTGAATCAGATGAAGAAACAGATTCTCATATGATGACAAGACAAAAATTGAAGACAGATGAATCAAAACTTGATGATGTTACAAGAAACCGAGTTAAAACGGATATGCAAAGTGAAAAGAGTACAATACTTATTGCTAAGGCCAGAAAATTAGTAACAGAACCTGATGCGAATTCTCAGAAATTGACAGAAGTATTGATGAAGCTAACGGAAATACCGTTGAGTTTAACCAAAATTAAAACTGTTATTAAACTTTGTACTGAATGTTATGCAGCAAGTGTGGAAAAGCGAGATGTATTTGAAAAGTATATGAAAGAATTTGGCCAAACTCTACGAAAAATCAAATGGTTAGACCCGATATTTATTAAAACAAATACATTAGACGTCACCAAATCCGAGTATCAAGTTGAAGCATACGGAAAAATACGCGAGTTGAAAAGAGAAATAATGCACAAATATAAAGTTTGGGCAGTAGAACTTAAATTTATGGGCCGAGTGTTGGAAGACGACGAATTTTTGATAGATTGTGGATTAATCCCCGGTGTTGAAAATGAGATACAAATAATAAGCATGATTGCCAATGAAAAACCAGTCAAATATGATGTCGATAAAATTAAATTTGAATTAAATAAAGCATTGATCAAAGGAGATACAGGTGATATTATTGATAAATTAAATAATATTTTGAATTTAGAATATGAAGTGCAAGATAAATTAAAAATTTTAGATTGTGTCAGATCCTATGTAAATTCTGATAATAAATATAGTGAAATGATAAAAAAGCTTATTCGTAAATTTGGACAAGAATTTAGAGAAAAAGGAGTTTATATTGAGCCATTCGTAATAATGTTAAAAATAAATGACCAAGAAGTGGAATGTACCAACGAGCATTGGTGTACGAAAGTGAGTAAAATACGACGGAGAGCAGCAGAAATTATGGGCAGTGATGGAATAATTGTATTGACATACAAAGGTTTTGAGTTAGATGATGATGAGTACTTATTTGATTGTGGCTGTGTACCACGAAAATTTGATGAAAATGGATCTTTGGCGAATCAGGAAACGTTTATTAATGAGTTAGTTGCGATGAAACAATTTGAATTAAAGGAGGTAGAAGAAAGCTTTAAAATGGAATTACCAAACTGGAAAAATGAGATAATGAGTAATGATGATGAGATGCACGATGAACAAGTAATGAAAAGAGATGAAATAGAAAATGAAACTGGAGAGATTATTATTAAAAATGAGATGAAAACTGAAAAAGATGAAATAGAAAATGAAGCAGAGCAGATTATTTTTGAAAATGAAATGAGAACTGAAGTTAAAAATGAGGCATATATGACCAAGATGACGATTGATAATGATATTAAAGAAAAACAATGCAGAAATTTGTATGAAATAAGATGTAAAATAATCCAGAAATTTCAAGAGGAGAAAGATCAGAAAGACTCAAAGGAAACTGAGAAAATTGTACGTGCTCTAGTAAACGAATTATATGGTGAATCGATAGAGAGAATGCAAGTTGAGAAATATGTGAGGAAAATTGCAAAGAAAATTAAAAAGAGATTTTGTGTAGTGTTAAAACAAGCAAAAGAAAGTATGGAATTTTGCGATGATAATGTGATAACTGAGATGAGGACAAGGAAAATAGATAGAGATATGGTATTAACAATTATGAGTTATATTTTGTTAGAAATCGGAACCTATGATTGCTCAGAAATGGAAAAACAAGAGGAAATAATTAAAACGGCGAGTAAAGTTTTACATAAACATGTTGGCAAATGGATAAAAGAGAATGAAGGTTGGGAAAAGCTGATTAAACAAAAGATGAAACCAGTGGTGGAATTGAGAGAAAATTATGAAGGGGTCTTGAAACGAAAAACCATGAAATTTCCATTTTTAATGTTCATGATTATGATATTATGTGCAGTTACAACTCAAACGACGTCTTTAATCGCTTACGACTGTTCTCAAACAAAAATGGGAAAGGTATATTCGATGGTAGATATGACAGAATGTCCAGATGCACATCCACTAAGTTTAACAGTGGAAAAGGATGTAAAATACTATGTATATCAAGAGTCTGGATTCAGACATGCCACGGTGAGAGAGTGTATTGTGAAGAGAACAAGCTTTGTATTCTATTGTGGCAAATGGAGTCACACATCATTAATAAAAATGTATGCAATACCAAGGCCAGTTGATTGTAAATCCAGAAAATTGCATGGCTGCATTCCAGACCGGAGAATTGAAAATAAGTCCCGAAATTAAATTGAAGGCTAAATTGAATCATGCAATACGAGAAACGATTATTGAAAAAGGGGTGATAAAGGCCAATGGTGATTGTGAAGGCGAACCATACAAAATGAATGGGCAAATTATTGACAAAGTTGTTGTGATGGAGGAATATTTAACAGAATTGCGAGAATTTAAAGGAGCTTTTGACGATGATACAGGCAAATTACAAACTCATCCATTCTGTAATATGAAACAGACCAGTTGTCAAACAGGAGAATCGATTTTGGTATATGAAGTAAAGACAAATTTGTGTAATTTGATACATTTGAAATCAATGAGTTTCAATGAAATGAGTGGCAAACAGTTGAGAGATAGACCGGAAAGTTTGAACGTGGAAGCCAAGCCGGATATGACAGTTAAAATTACGCAATTGAGAAAGAGAAAAACTCCAGTAGTTCTGATGTCAACTTTATTGGACGATGGGATGAGATTCATACGAAAACGAGTAGTGGATAAGTGCGGTCAAACGGTGTATGAGACGAATTATAAAGGGATTTATGTGTCCAAGAAAAGAGTCGAGGAAGCTCAAATTAAAATACATAGTACAGATATTAAATTGACAAATTATTTCAATAACAAAATAGATTATCTATTCCATTACAGCCAAAGCATTGTGGAAAATATTTATCGAGAAATGATATTAAACGATTGTAAATTAAACAAAGAAATATTACGAAATAGAATGGCGATGGCGGTCACAAATCCGAATTTAGTAGCACCTATGTTAATATCGGAAAACGGTGTATTTGCAAGGATATTTGGTGAAGCGTTGTATAGCTATAAATGCAATGAAATTTCCGTACAAATTATACAACACGAACAATGCACAAATGAATTACCAGTGAGTGTCAATGGTAAACTCAGATTTATGGAACCAATAACTCGGATATTGTTAGAGGAAGACGTAAAACCAAAGGTTTTAAAATGCAACAGATTACTCGCACCATTATATCGATTAACATCAGATTCATGGATATCGTTGCCAGATCACAAAGGAGTAAAAACTCCAGAAAAGCTCGAATTAACAAAGCTTGAGTATTTAATAAATTTCACATCATTGGATAAATTAGCACAAACCGGATTGTATTCTCAAGAAGATGTTGAGGAAGCTAGAATGAATTTGTTATTTCCATCAAAAAAGGAACGAGTAATAACTGAAATGATTGATACTATACTACCAGGAGGTGAAGGAAAAGTAAATTATGATTATCTATTAACACCAGATCATTATAAAAAGGCAACGTATAATACGATGAAAAAGATATGGGGAAAATTTATGTTTTTAGGACAAGCGTGTGCGGGATTGATTGGAATTTATGTTATGATAGTGATGACAAAGGTAATAATATCTCAAATATTAACTACACACCAATTATATGTTATATCTGGTTGGTCATGGAAATTGATTATTGGATGCATACCGTTCTTGGCCAGATTTCTGATTACCAAGCATCAATACAAAGAAATGGGGAAGGTAAAATCACGATTAACTAACAATAAAAGAAATATTGATTCAAGTTCGAGTAATGGAAGTGGATATGGGGATAATGATAATGATAAACCAAGAGTACCCCAATGTATTATTATAAAAATAATAAAACAAAAATAAATGATATAAAGGAAAAATCTAAATCTATGAGTTTATTACATACAGTACCACAGGCAAGTGGAACAGACACTTTCAGCCGATTATGTATTCCAAAAACTTTTATTCCAACAGCACCAATATATCCAGTGGAAAAACTAAAGGAAATGAGGCCAATTGAGAATAGTGAATTAACAAATGAGCAAATTATACCGACAAGTGCAGAAATTGAAAGGAGAAATATGCTGGGATTACCAGGAAATTATGCGCTAATGACAGTCGGAAACAGAGGCAGACAACCAAGAATATGGGTACAAGTAAATAAACATAGAGTTGAAGCATTATTAGACTCAGGTTCGAGTAATACGATATTATCAGACGAAGTGTTGAATTCAGATGAGAAAGCACAAATAAGAAGTACAGAAGAAGTGGTACGATCAATGACAAAAAACAAACTAAATATTATTGGGCAAATTAGAGTAGTGGGGATATATCCCTCACGACCACAAGCCTCCCACTGTTTTCATGTTTTATGGCTATTTTACCCCAAAAAACGTACAAAAAAACACTAAAAACCCTTAAAAACGCACATTTTTTATTTTGCTCTATTTCGCAAAATTTAAAAAATATGGATTTAAGTCTACAAAACGGAGAAAAATGCCGATAAAGCTATGAAAAGCGTATATCGGCCTGCGGTCGTGAGGGATATATCCCCACTACTCGGAGGAACTATAGGTCTTGGTGAATACAATACTGGTGAATCCTGTCTTGCGAATGCGGTCTTGGTGAATACAGGTCTTGGTGCTACGGTCTTGGTGATTGCTGGTCTTGGTGATTGCTGGTCTTGGTGATAA